>JAWNNO010003118.1:0-20006 GCA_035044985.1 Lordiphosa fenestrarum
TACATAGCACTGGTCGACACCCAAAATGATTCACTTCTTTCACAAAGATATTCTAGTAAGATTTTCTTCGCTGAATCAAATCGAAAAAAAATCTCTACACTCGAGTGGGTTTGGGTGGCAAAGCAAAACTGAATCAAATGGAGTTTAAAACTCATAAGTCAAGAATTTCGGTACCAAAAGTCAAGCATTCTTGTTCTTACCTTAATTCTGACATTAAATATTCATGATCCAAGCTGGAAATTCACTGTGTTTTTATACTAATCAATTAGCATTTATCATTTTAAAAAAAAGTGCTCGACTTCTCATCAAACCCACCAAAGTCGTTGGGACTACACTGTTCTGGGCATAAGACATTAAAATGTAAGTAAGGTGCAGAGGTAAGTATGTGTTCCAGCTATGCAAGAGGTCGTTTGTTGGGTCCCGCCTTCGGACATCTAATGACAAAATGTTTTCATCCGGCCACCTTCACTAGCTATTGGCGCCAGCTTTAAAGTAGCTAGCCATGGGAAGCTCTTTAAAAATTGCCGTTCGAATTCGTTGTTAAGCCGTCGGCTTGACCATTTGAGCTGTATAAAACCGTGAATTAAGTCTGCATTCGAACATGTTTCAGCCATCAAATTGACAAGATTTTTTAAATTGAAAACAAAGCAGCATGCATGACTACTCGATTAGGCTACATGGTAGCAGCAGAAGTGTAGACCTGTGAGATTGCGCAAAAGACTAGGTGGAGAGGTTCAAATCTGTACTTAAGTGGTTCGGGTTTATGTTCTAAGCATTACAAATTGTGGATTGGATTGTTACAGTTGAAGAAAATTCGAGATATCCGGGACTCAATCGATTCCAATCGATGTCAGTGGTCGGCCAAACCCAATTTTGTCAATCCAAGTACGAGCAGGATTGACTTGAGCTAGGATTTTTCAATCCCCGAAGATCTTGATTTCAATATACGCTTAATTCATTTTGATCTTGTTATCCGAACTCCATTTGATCTCTTAGAAGGATAAACTCAAGAAGGCCCGATATTGATATAAGCTCGAAATTCGTAATTGATTTTAACTTGAGATCAGTTTTGGTGCAAGTTTGCCCGAGATTTAGTGAATTCCTAATTCGAACTGCACTCAATCCGAAAACGGATTGCTTCAAAAATGTCCAAGATTGACTCAACCTCGTTGTATGTTATCGGATTTTTGTAACGATTTCAATATACTTTTGCTTTCATCTCATGACTATTTGGGAATTTCAAGGCAAGTATCGCTGAGTTGATAAAAGCCTTTGAGTATTGCTTATTTGTATACTTAGCATTAAGGTATTGCTGAGAGAGATTATCTTGCTCTCGGTTTCTTTCGATCTTTCGCTTAGCTTAGCACATCTGTACACTGAAAAAAAAATGGGGAGATAAAGTCAATCCCAAAAAAACATGATTTTATCTCGACATTCGGGTGGAAATTTCAAGCATAGGTCGTTCTGGAGCCGAGATATCCGAGATCAAGTCAATCCAATTCGTACTTGGAATGAGAAAATCCGGGATTGAACCACTTCTGACATCGTTTGGGATTGATTTAATCCCGGATGGCTTGATTTTTTTTTTCTGTGTACTCACTTCAACTTCGAGATTGGAATATTAGACATTTAAGTAGGCTTCCGAGATTGAAATTAGACTTTTCGAGTTGATACACGTTTTCAGTATTGTTTCAAGCCTTTCGAGCTTATATCAAGCTTGATCTAACACAACTAGTACTTGATGTTTCAATCCGAGGACCGAGATCCAATCAATCTGTTAGTGCTCGATTTCAGCTCGCCGCTTTCCATCCTCTCTAGACATGCTGAATTAGTGTGTTCTTTAAGCACTAAATAAGGACGCTTTTTCTAAACAGTTTCGGGCTGTCCCGATTCAAGAGACACAATCAAACAGCACAGTTGGTTAGCTCCTGAGGAGTGGAGTTTCCTTTAATTACTTTCGTTTCATGCCCCCCGACCACCTCAGAACGAACTAGCTGCAGCCATCTAATTTTGGAATCAATTTCCAAGAGTCAAGAAATGTTGACTATCGCCCTCGTTTTATATGCAATCTCAAGTAAATTTTTGCTCCATTTTCTGTCGCCCCATCCTGGGGCCAGGGTTTCATTAGCACAGCAAATTATAATTTTTTCTGTCATCGTTGGCCGCTGCTGCTGATGTTGGTTAATTGTGCCCGACATTCTTGCAAAATATGCAAACGTTTGAATTTGACATGCACACACGAAACGGTTGGCAAATAGCAGTTACAGAGTAACAGCAACAGCCGGTATGCCGGTGCCGGTGCCGGGGCCGGGGCCGGTCTCGGTCTCGGTCCCCCTCCCCCACCGCTGGACGAATGCAAATTGCGGAGCCAGCGAGAGACAACTGCACCTGCATGCCAGGGCAAACAGAACGCAGCCTGCTGCTCCCTTTGCCCTCGCTGGGTCACACGGAAAACTGCATATCACAGCAAACGGCGGCAACTCAAACTGCATACGCGCCCTCAAGATGCTGCTGCTGCTGACTTTGAAGTGGCAGCACATCTAGGGCAGGCCAGGGATGTTCTTAAAAATTCATTTCATTGTCCTGCCATTGTCTGACGGGGCGCGGGGCAAACACAGCTTTCCGCAGCGGCCGCTATGCAGCCGCCATCATTTCCGTTTTAGAGCTGACTGCGACCCGGCAAAAAGATGCAAAGACAGCTAAGCAAACATCATCAGCACAAAAGATGGCAGCGGCGACAGGACGCAGCTTCTGCACGGCTTCGTCGTGTTTGCACAACGTACGACGGATATTGTGTTGGTTGTTGAGCAGCAGAGCAGGAGAGCAGGAGAGCAGAGCCTTTGCAGCGGCAGTCAAGCATTTGGACAAACACCCGGGGCCATAATAAGCATGACCAGAGTCAGAACTTGCAACCTGGCCGAGCGCCTGCAGCGGTAATGTAGGCCTAGTCCTAACCCTAACGCAATTTGAGGCAACCCTAAGACCCACAGACAAGTGCAGCAGCAAACAGCCTCCGGTTAGCCAGGAAGAAGCAGCCAGCGGACCGATGATCAGCTGTCCAAGGCGAGGGACTTGAGCAGTTTCTAAATATTTAGGTACGGAAATGATGTGCCAAATGACATAAAAACCGAAACGAATTTGCCATTGTTGTGCCATTCTGGCTCATAAATTTTCGTTTTGTCCTTGCCCCCCTCCATCCCGCTCTAATGGGCCGTGCAATGTGTCTTTATGTCATACATTGCCATCCTGCCGGCATCTCCTGCTGGGCCATACAAATCGCATTACACGACTTTTTGACTGTGGCATTCAACTCTAATTACCCGGTAGTTGATTGTGCTGCCAGGTCCTGCTCCTTTGTCCCGGCCTCCGGAGGCCTAACGAGCGGGGCGTTATCTGTTTGTTGTCCTGTGTTTGTGGGCATGTTCTTTCACACATACATGGCCAATTTGTCTACACTTTCACACGTCACAGCCTCCACACACACAGACACACACCACACACACAAAAGGCAGAAAGCCGAAGGTCATTTGGGGTCGCCTAGTCGCTTGGGTTTTTGGGTTCTCTTAGTAATTAAACGGAACGCCATCGACATGCAGCGATAATGTTAAATTGAATCTATTGTCTCCGCTAAAAACAACTGTTCCGGCTTGTTCAAATATTTTATTCAAAGCGTGCTAAATGATAAATACGTACGAGTACCGCAGTATAGTATGTGTGTTTCAGCTAAGCAAATAGCACGTCTCAAAGTGAATAGAAAGAAATACAGAGACAGCTAGACACATGAAAAGGTTATTTATTGAAGGTGGCTAACTAGAGGAACATTTGATGCCCTTTCAATCGACCAGACACTGAACGTCTTACAGGTCCCTAGGAGGCTGGCAAATGAAGTATTAGGAATGTTTTGGTATTTTTTACTCTTCGTCCTGGTCATTAGCTTATGGCTCTAAATACTCGAAATTCCAGAAATTCCAAAAATCTAGGTTCTATTTCTGTTGCATTAAGTGTCTGAAACAGTGGCCAATAACCCAATTCTGTGAAAGGTACTTCGCAGTCAAGGAACCCAAAGTCAAACACTGTTTCGAATGTTAGGCTTCACATAAGACTAGCGGATACTAAAAACCGTACAAAGCGGAATAGTTTTAAGAGTTCTCTTGATGGAACTTTTTGTTGGGGAAACTGTACGAATCTCTTCTTTGATCGGACTCCTGATTTTAAATATGTTGCCAGAAATGAAATCGGAAATCCCAAAAGCCTATAAAAAGAAACACCGTTTGTTTTTTTATTTCGAGATTTCTCCCCGCATCAGCCTCTCAGTTTTTCTTTCAACGTTCCCTGACGAAAGGTTACACAAGGCAAAAAAACTACACCTTTTTTCATGATATTGAAAGGTTGGTGATGCTTCTATTTGATTTTCGTGAGCTGAGCAAAAATCTGCTTTCAGAAATGGTCCATCATATCTAGCTTTTACTTAAGCCTATTTATGATGAACCCAAACTATTGTAATAACTCTCTTCGATATTATCGCAAAGAATAACTTCTAACCTTGAAAAATAACAGTTTTAAGCAATGATATACTATACCATTTACCATATATACGCTTTAAACCATTAAGTTGTCTACTGCCCAAAATCACTACAGTTATCTAGTAATTTGTATTGAATACTTATGAAAATTTTGAAATCATTTATTGCATATCTATGGGGGCCACCACATTTTGAATATTTCCAGCACAATGGTACATTTTCGCTTTAAAAAATCGCCGAAATAATTGGGATAGTTAATATTAAAGCTAAGATATGGATATGGTACTATACAAAACAAAGTGAGCCAAAATGCCTAAGTGTAAAATAGGTCAAGATGTGCCTTTTAAGCAGCTTTAAGCTCAAACTAAAAAAATCTAGACAAATTTTTAAAATTTCTGAAAAACCGATTTATCTAGTTTAAAAGCCAACAATTCATCATACTGGGCCTTGTTGCATAGTGTAATTATACGATTGTATTTCTATTAAGATTGGTTAAGACATGGGACGAATTAAGGCGCAAACCAAAACAGTAGCCAACTACGAAAATCTAATACTTTATGTATTAAGTTTGTATTTCTACAGAAACCAAAACAAAAAACTTAAAACATCTATTATTTAGCTTTCTTCAACTACCAAACCTTACATGAAATATAGTGCTAAAAATCTGCAGATGTTATTGATCATCATTAACAGCCGAGTCAATATATCCATGTCCACAGAACAACAGAACTTAGAGAAGATAAGAGATAGAAATAGAGAGCGAGTTAACTCCCATAGTCTGCAAATGGTTTACTTCAATATCTGGTTAATGATGGTGAAGTTATGAGCAAAAGATAGTTCGCTGCCTACATACCTAGCATACACTCTCGTTGGTAGAGAGTAAATTACAGTCGGACTTTTCCGATTAACTGGTTTTTATTAAGCTTTACTTCCAGATATCAAAGAATCAATAATTTTCAATAAAGAAACTTCAATATAAGAACAAAATATTCATTGTTTATAAAATTCTTACATTACGCTCAGAAAGAAACCAAGAACTTTTCTGACTGAATTGGGTGTCAATTGTAATGTATAAAAATACTTGATTCATGTATTTCAAACACGATTTTTTCAGCAACGAAATATTTTGTTAATGCCTGTTTTGGGTTCTATTCGACTCTGTGCCAAATTTTGAGTTTCCTAAATCCTTATCTAGTAGTCGTGCTTTCTTTCTCACGCCAACGTTTTTACGAAAACCGACTCCGAGCTCGGATCAGAGCCGATTAAGTATATTTCGATTTAGGTTGTAGGTTGAAATGGTCTTAAGTTGAGACCAACTACCTCCCTAAATAACTAGAATATATTCATATGATTTTAGTATCAACCTAATACCTCTTAAGTACTGAACCTGCTAGACTCAATAGCAGGCTAACACTTGTATTGGGTTCGCAACAGATTTGTCAATGACAATTAAATGATCAATTTATCCTGGGAATTTGATTATAATGGCGTTGGACCCAACTGCATTGCAGAGGAAACAAGATGAGCAATAGCTGAGTCATTGAGTTGCAACATTAGTTAAATTAGATTTATTGGAACACATTGGATACTTAAGCATTTGTACATATTAGACACTCGTAAATATACCCTTCTTAAGGGTATACAAAATACACACACTCACACTGACACAGCAGAATTACACCAAACAGATCTTGTCATATTTCTAACTTTCCACACAGCTTTTGAGGTTGATGTCGTTGACGATCTTGTCGATGTTGTCGCCTGCTATTTGCACAGTTGCTGCATTGTGAGACGCAGCAAAAATTCCAAGTAAATAGGAAAAACAACGCATAACATTGTCGCGTTAGGTAAACATGATCTGGCATTCGTTCCAATTTCTAGCCTAACTTCAATTGTGTTTGCACAGGCCGAGCATCGAACAATTAGTAACGACAATCGAGCACTAAATGTATGTACGTATCTTGACTCGCGTCAAAACACACGCCCAAAAAAAAGGAAGCATAATGTATGTATGAAAAAAGGCCAACAACTGCTTCCGCAAATTGCTAACAATGGCCTTTATGAGGCCCTTGGGCCACGCTACTACCTGTCAGCCCAAAAAAAAAATGGTATAACGATGGGCATGACATTGTCATGATTTACACAAAACACATCCGGCCCGAATGACAAATGTAAGTTTGCTACACCCTCCTGGCATCTTAAGAGTTTTAGCCGACGCATGGAGCTGGCCAAGAAAAATTCCCAAATTACGAAACACCTACCTTGCGACGAGTACTTTGGCTCCATTTCCGTTCGCATGGTACGATCACGTCTTTCTTCTCAATACATCAATACAGTAGCGGATGCTGTATGCAAATTTTCTCCATTGTGCCCCAAAGTGCCGCCAAAGCAACGTCGGCGCTTTAGCATTCAGCTCATTGGAGGCTTGGCCAAGTGCTTCTTGGCATGGCTAATGAGGCAATCATTAAGTTGGTCACCTAATTGGGGCCAAGTGTGGGAGGGGAATTAGAGACATGATGAAGTGGTAAACATTTTCAAATTGAAACATCGAGGGCAGCTTGTTTATTTCTAGTCCACTTTCATTAAATAGTTTCTCTCTCTCTATTTAGCACAAACCTATTCGGACCTTTGTTTTTAAGGTCACAGGCTAAAGGTAAACATTCTGTCTAGTGATAAGTAGTCCGTGAAGGCTGACTTAAAACCTGTTGAGAGTCTAAGACCATGGATTCCAAATTTTTAAACACCTGATGAAATACAGCCATGATAACTCAAATCAATCCATCAAGAATCATTCGATAGCCAATGATCGCTAAGAACATAAGAAAATGGTTAACAAACATAGCTTATTTGAACTTCAACCGGTCACCTTCACCAGCTATTGGCAACGGCTTTGAAGTTCGAAGCCATGAACAAGTATTTCAAATATTGCAGTTTGGATTGAGATTTAAGCTGTAGGTCCCTCTTACTTGAGAAACAGATTATGAGAAGTTCGGCTATTCCCTTTCTAAAGAGGGCCTTGATATTAGAGAATCAAATGCCCAATCCAAATCCACAGAAAGCATTCTCAGTAGGCTCTCCCTGATCATGTAAACATTTTCACTAATCTTTCTGCTGAATCAAATCGAATGATACGATACCGTTACCTGCGCATGTTAATAGACATTTCCTATCCATAACTAAGCCGAAAGAGAATTGCTTATGACATAATAATGACGAAAATTTCCCAATAAGCAGATTTTAAGAAACTCCACATTACTTTTCTTCCCAGATCGTCTGACCCCTCTGCACCTGACTCTTTCTTGTGGACAAATTTGGAAAAACCAAATCAATCCATTTGAGCAACAATTGTGGCCATTCTTCTCCCAGTTCTCCAGGCAGTACTGAACAACATTTTGATCAGATGTCGCACATGCTTCAACAAGAAGAAGAGCTTTTGAATTCAAGACTGAATATCTTATTGCCATCTTATAAGTCTCAGAAGAGACTTATTTGCAATCGCAAAGCGTAAATCAGTAATCGCTAGTCGAAATCAACTGGTACCCATTCTTTAATTAAGGTCAGAGGCGCACAGAGCCAGCTTTCGTCGGAGTGAGCGCTGTGCTCACGCTACCGACTTTCCCTGAACTTTTCAACGACATCTTATAAAGTGTGATTTTTTAGCTATTATCCTTTTGGCAACACTGGTTTAAACAGCTCACGCACGTTTCGTGTTTTGTTTCACTGTCAAACATCTTCAGTTTGGTCTATAATTTAACCATGAATCGTCTTACAAACGAACAACGCTTGCAAATCATTGAATTTTATTATCGAAATGCGTGCTCTGTTAAGAAAGTTCATCGCGCGCTTCTTCCAGTTTATGGTCAGTTTAATCGACCCACTGAAGCGGCTATTCGGGCTATTGTGACAAAATTTCGCACCAAATTTACATTGTTGGACATTAAACCACCAACACGCTTACGTAGAGTGCGAACTGAAGAAAATATCGCAACTGTATCGGCCAGTGCTAATGATGACCATCAATTATCGATTCGTCGCCGTTCGCAGCAATTGGGCCTCTGTTACTCAACAACGTGGAACATTTTGCGGAAGGATTTAGGTGTAAAGCATTTCAAAATACAGCTGGTGCAAGAATTGAAGCCAAACGACCTACCGCAACGTAGAATTTCTGGTGAATGGGCTCTTGGAAAGTTGGACGAAGATCCACTTTTTTACCGAAAAATTGTGTTCAGCGACTCTTTTTTGGCTCAATGGGTACGTAAATAAGCAGAATTGTCGATTTTGGAGGAGTATCAGCCAGAGGCATTTCAAGAGCTACCAATGCATCCAGAAAAAGTCACAGTTTGGTGCGGTTTATGGGCTTGTGGCATCATTGGACCGTACTTCTTCAAAAATGATGCGAATCGTAACGTAGCTGTGAATGGTGAGCGCTACCGTGAGATGATATCCAACTTTTTTTACCCCAAAATGGAAGAGCTTGACTTGCATGACATGTGGTTTCAACAGCACGCGCAACAATGGACTTATTAAGAGGCGAGTTCGGTGAACATTTTATTTCACGTTTGGGACCGGTCAATTGGCCGCCTAGATCGTGCGATCTAACGCATTTAGACTATTTTTTGTGGGGCTATGTTAAAGCTCATGTCTATACAGACAAGCCCGCTTCAATTGACGCATTGGAAGGCAACATTGAAGCATTTATTCGTGAGATACCGGCCGAAATGTTGGAAGGAGTATGCCAAAATTGGACTAAGCGGATGGACCATTTGAGGCGCAGTCACGGTCACCATTTGCATGAAATAATCTTCAAACATTAAATTATATGGACCGTACTATCGATTCAAATAAAGATATCATGCATTCTTCTGAATTTGATGTGTTTTTTTTTGAAAAACTTTCCCATAGCTCTTAAAAAATCACCCTTTATTATATGTTTTAGTTTCCTTGAGTTGCAAACATGATAAATAAACAACTTGCTTCAAATTTTTAGTAAATTGTGTGATTTGCCTATTAGCAAATTGAAAAGACGAACATTCTTCATATATCTTATTTTTAAAACTGAAGTCGTTTTCAAATTTTCCACAAATTTCATAAAATATATTTTTAAATTCGAAACATATTCATTCAAGTATACATTTCTCTATTCTTTAATCATCTGGCAACTTTAAAGGACTTCCTGTATTGGTTTTTTAATTATCGACTAGAAATCTGAAACCAGAATCAGATCAGAAATATGTCTAGTTTCGACAAAACTGCCAGACAGGTATGTTCATGGATTTGTTTCAATTTACCATTCCTTATCATAAAACAAGATTTTGATTATCCCTTTTATCATTATGCCTTCAGTTGCACTGTGTTTAAACTGCGGTCTGCTTTTCAGTTTTGCTTTTTACGTTCGTAAAATTGTAAAATTAATTACATAAAAAAAGGACAAATCTGTTATATAAATTTTAATAATAATTCATGCATCGAATGTATGTATGTATGGTTAAGTGTGTACCAATCACACACAACGCTGCGCACGGACAAACATTAAATGGCCATTGCCAACAACATTAACGTCGATTATTTGCCCCGACCGCTGGACAGAATACAGAAGGCAGCGGCCGCATGAGCCTCCAATTAGCAATAACTGTAATTGTGAAATTTGCACAAGCATAAAAAGCTTTTAGCTGCCATTTTTCATTTGTCAATTGTGAGTAAATAGAACAGCGGACAGTTGGTGCAAGGCATTAAGTTTAATTTGCATTTAATTTGCACGGCTTTAAGATGAATCGCGGTTCGAGCATAGAAATGGCCGTGTTGTGCAGCCAGCCGCATGTAAAATTCCATCAAAAATCGCGGCTTTTTGAACAAATGCAAATTCCACACAGCGAAAATTAAGTTTGCCTTGGTGCGAATTGCAGGGACCAAATTGGTTACAAACCGAAGCCGAGACACACTGAAAGGATTAGTTGTGGTGAGTTTGACTTTATTTTTCCTAACAAATACCTTTTAAGGGGTGGAACAATTTAAGAAAAATGTGTATTTCTTAGGTAGACGGCTTAATATAATTGATTTAAAGATGGTTATGCCTTTAAACACTTTAACATCATATAAATTGTAGGTATGGTTCATTAAGACAGATCCTTGATGGTGTGTCTGAAGATGATAGGTATAGAAAGTGCCCTTTCTGATGTCTGAAATTACAACTGCATTTTGGTTTATCGGTAGGGTTTGGAAGAGCCAAGACGAGGTTATGATAACATTGGACGGTACATATTGTATAACAAACATGCAAAATTAGGCAGGATATCTGCAATGAGGGAGATGTCTTGGTTTTAGGGACTGGAATGGCGTAGTTTTATATGCAAATGTTTTATACTCAGCACATTTAAAAATCAAGACGTTAAAGCACTAGCTTATTAGTATTTATATTGACCACAAACCACTTTGGATAAACCTGGTCAACTGTGTGAAAAGTTCACTGGCTTATTAATCGGAATTTCAGAGACCTCACTTACTGGCACTTGAGTCATCATGGGAAAAATACTTTGCACGATACTGAGGAGCGATCAGGTATCTGGGGGTATATTGATGCATAGTTTGGTACAAATTACAGAAATGATATTCTAAGTGTTACTGATGGTATAAAATCCAATAAAAATGCCAATATACGCAGAAAAAAATGTTGTACTTATACTTACTTATCATATCACGTAAGACCACAATCTTAAATATATAAAATGTACACAAAAAATGTGCTTAAAGCTTAGCATCAAATCGCTTATTATCCAAATAAGAACAAAATGGTTTTACAGGGATTTCAACCTTGGCTACAAGGCTTCTTGTTAGATAAGTTGTGGCTTCATTCCTTACTCTGATTTACTATGATGCTATCATTCGTATCATTCGTCTTGATGGTCGTGTGGGCTAGGATGCTGATGGTAGCTTGTTAAGCCTTAGAGGTCCCAAATTCGAGTCCCAGACAAGGTAAAGTAAAAACAGAAAGGTGATAAAATGAAGTAGGAAAGGTGTGGTGGTGTTGGTGCTTGGACGTATCTCCCTGCCAGTCCTTTCCCTCTCCCCCCTTCACCATCACAACAATCAGTAAAAAGCCTTAAGTGCCGATGATGATTTTATCAAAGATCTCTGTCAAATCGAAAAATTTCTGACACGAACTTAGTAAAAAGGACGATATACACCTTATTTAAAGGACGAATGCCTTCTGATCCCAAACGGTATCCTTCTAGCAAATCCATGAGCTGTGCAAATACTTAAAGTCCACTAGAAATTGCAAAAAACAGTAACATGAGAGAACGGCCCTAAGTGTGGCTAACACTGACTGGGCATTAATGTGAAATATGGCGCAAAAAATGTGCTTTGACTTTCACTAACTGCTTTTTATGTTACTGAGTATACTCGATACTCAGTGCTCGTTACTCACTACTAGATATTCGTTATTAAGTACGCGGTTCTAAGAACTCGATACTCAGTGCTCTGGGAGGAGGATACTTGACATTCAAACGCTTTTCACTACGGCGACCAATCTTAATCTATTGTGCGCCCCTTCTGAGTTACAACTCTGTCAGAATATCTGGATTTTCTCGGGTCCTTGGTTACTAATCTAATTGGGGTGCCAGCTGTATCCCAGATTTGTTGATTCTGAGCCATGCTAGAGCATCGCAGTATGCTAATCTCTGTTCAGAGGACTCCTCCTTCTTTTCACAGTATCCACATAGTTGGGTGTTTGATACGCAGAACCTGTACAGGTGATCTTGTAGCCCAAATATTTAGAGCCTTGTCAGGATCCCGAGGGCATGCTTTCCCTGTTGGAACTGTTTTTGGAAACCTTTTGCTGTTGAGGTTGTGGTTTATTAATGCTTTTGATTGTCTCATTCCCATGGTTTTTTAATATATTCTATTCTATTATCTTACTTTCTAAGGAGCTCCCTAATGGTAAATTGGACCATGCCTCTGTAGGGTTCTGGTCCTACCATTGCGGCGACTCCACCCTTACGTGCCAGAAGATAGGGAAGTTGATACTGAAGATACTTTGACTTAAGTCCGTTTGTCTTAGGTGCTGCTTCCCCAAGTCCAGCTTCTTGTGTGTGGTTACATTTTATGAGTTTCTTCCAATGTGATCTTTTCTCTTGATTTTCTGAACAGTACTAGACTACAAAATCTGTCATGTCAGCGTATTGCGTGATGCATGAAAGTGTCGCTTCTTATTGTATGTACACAAATCATGTCCTACAAGAAACTTAGCTCATCAGTCTGTTTCAAAACGTTTTATGCGAAACTTAACCAGCTTACAATATATCTATCAAGCTTTGAACAGATGTCAACATCAGCCGGTTCGGACGTCGAAGTAGTGTATAAAACTGTCATATTTTGATATCTTCCATATTTGCGTCAACTTCTCTGCACCCATTGCCGACCCCAGGCTTAAGGTTTAAAATGTCGAATGTTAAGGTAATCGTGACCAAACTCTTTTATGTTTTAGATCCTTCCATTTGCTTGTAATTTCTTTATATCCAGCATTACCTTTATCTATACTGTCTAATACTGACAGAGATGGCACTTTTATTGAACCATTTTAACTGATTTTCTCTCATTTCTTATGAAAAGAAAACTAATCCTTTTCAAGTTTCTCAACTTCTTTCTTATCCAACAGAACCGATGTCTTGTGTTTTTTGGGTCATTCGAACCGGCTCTGTGGCTTGGAGAAAGCTCTTTAATGGCCAACAGGTCTCAACATTTACCAATTTGCTGAAATACAGCAAAATTTGAGGTGCGAATGTGGCTTAACGATCTCTAACAGTGTTGGGCACCCTTTTGAAAGTGTGCAAAATTCAACATGTTGGACAACCAGGCACCCAGCGAAAATAGAACTAAGAAGTTTTAGTCCAAATACCATGAGCTGCCAGGTTCATATCAATGCTCGCTCAACCAACTTATGAAGGGTATGTCTAAGGCTCTCTATTTGGCTTGTTGCAATAAGCAACCAACCAACCGACCAACCACCTTGCTTCTCCCGCGCTCCAATTCTACTTGTTGTATTGTACTTTGAGTGCAAATATCGCGCCGCTGTCGACGTGGTCACCACAGCTCAACGGTGTGTAGCGTCGAAAATCAAATTCCAATTGCAACGCTGCGTATACGCAATGCCTATGCTCTTTGAGGCAGCGGGCAGGTTGTTGGCCTGCAATTCGCGTTTATTTGCGCACACAATTTCGCCTGTTTGTTGTTGCTTAGCCCAAGTTTGTTTGCCATTTTTATGGGGCGAAATTGTGCCCCACCCACGCTGCATAAATTTCATTAGAGACCTTTCGGACGGCACCTTTTGGCAACGCTGGCTGGCGATTAGTCAATGTCTCGCCCGGCATTTGTTTGTCCTGTTGCACTCGCTCCGACGCTCCGCTCGCTCGCTCGCTTATTTGACTTGACTTAAGTCCTGGTCCAGCCATTTGACTACTCTGGGGCAATATTTGCTAAATTTGCAAGCCCTCCGTCGAGTTAATAAAAATGACAATGAAGCCATTTCCATTGGCGCCGGCGGGACGATGTCATCAATTCTGGCTTGTGAATTTTTTAAAACGCTAAATTGCCTCGGCCATTGTTGTGTTTAGTGAGCGATAACCGGGCCAGCTAATAAACAAAGCGGCCAAACACTACATTCCGACCAGTCGAGTGTGAGTTTTTGGTTAAATATTTTATAATTAAAAAGCTAACACCGACTAACACCGTGCGAGGTGTGTGTGCAAACAATAAACAAACAAAATCCTTTTCAAATATTTACCATTGGCATATAGAAAACGTTGACGTTGGCGGTGACGGTGACGTTGACGGCGACGTCGCCCACCCTCCTTACCCCTCCGGTCTGTCAACGTGCTAAAAACTGAATATTCTATTTTATTTTATTGCGCGCAAAAAGTTGGTTGCGCTGCGTGCGTGTATTTGTCCTGCCTTTGGGTCATTTAATTTTGCATAATAATTTATTTAAAACAAAAGGAATGTGCTTTATGTTTTCATATTTTAACTTGCCGAGGCTAACACAATGGACATGCCTGTAGTCTACTTATTGGCTTTTCAATTGAATTGCTTTTTTGTTGCCGGCACACATAATTTATTTATATCCTTTGTGTGTGTGTGTGTGTGTGTGTGTGAGCAAGTTGCCAGCGCGGCAAATCCTGCGCATGTGTCACATTTTATCGCAAATTTCCACTATGTGATGCATATTAAAAAAGAAGTTTCAAAGCCCAAAAAAAAGAAACGGCAAAAAAAAAATAAGAAAATGTTTAATATGTCAACGCGCAAAGGCTTAGGGTAGGACGAAGTTTTTATGCGCTAATTCAAGTGCCAGTGCAGCTGAAAGGACAGCAAGCGAATAAGAATTTGACCCTTTTGAATGACAAAAACTTGCAAAACAAACGAGAAATTCAAGTGACGGCTTAGAATTTTTTTTGTTTTGTTAACTGAAAATCTACAAGCTTAGCTACTCTATTCTACGAAAACTTCATAATAATCATAGCTTTCTTTTAAAACTTTCCAAATTTCGCGGTTCAATTCAACCATCCATCATTTTTTCACAATAATCCATCTATTTTTAACATTTCAAATATTTTGCGATTTTCGTTCAATATAATTTTACTTCACCCGAAAGCCGCATTAGCTATGGCTGTCTTCCCTCTGTAGATTCAGTTTGTAACTATAAGCATATAGCATATAAATAAATAAATTTTACTCCAACAATTTGCCGACCACCAAAATTTCTTTTTCAAGGCGATTCCCTTTCAATAGCGTGGTCCTTTGCCGTTCGAAGTTGTGCGTCTATTCGCTGTCGCGTTGCGTTTAGAATACCATGAACTGTACATAATCATCGCAAATATAGTTTCCACTTATAACTAATTTACCTTTGAAACAGCCAAAACAAATCAAATATACGTACGAAACAGCTGAAAAAACTAATTAACTCAGGATGAGCTGTCAAATGGAATGACCGCCTACTGCCCCACGTGCTCAACTGGTATGGTAATTAAACTAAAATCTTGAAAAGTGCGTCACAGCGTCACCTGCTGAGAAGTTTCCAACTTTCCTTTTTAAAAACAAACTTTGCAAGGCAATTAGAAACAAAACCGCAAAAGGAAATGTCCAATTTGGTACAGTCGATTATAAGTTTTAAGCCTATTAACAAACCACGAATTATTTTTATCAGTTCTGCAATACCAAACAAATTTTGGAAGTTCCGGCTAGCGGGTTCCAACCAAAATTTATCGATGGTCAACATTCGGAAATTTCAGGTTGAAGGATTTGGACTAAAGTAGGAACACATCATTGCACTGTTAAGTAATATTCCATATATGCACAGAGATAAAATCATATTACAAAATACCCATTAGTTGATTTCGGTGTCCATTTGGAAAGTATAATTTTAAATATCTACATTTGGACAATAAAATATACTTTTAATGTTAAATTAATCCTAAATTTTCCTCCAACAGAGCTAAAAATCATCCAAAGGATATGAAAAATGTATATGTTAATATTATAAAAAGAATATTAAAAACTTTCCATTCCAATTGGATCTTTTTGAATTTTTTTCTGTGTAAATATAAAAAATGATTAACAAAACAATGTTAAGCTCTTTTTTTGTGAATCATTTTATCAGGATTGGAGTCGAGGATCATAAGCAATAGAAGCTAACAGAAGAAGTCGCTTGGCAGTAGGTGAATTTTTTAATTTTCTTATAACCACACCGAAATGTCAGGTTCGATTTAGATTATATACTTTAGGGGGTTCGGTTCACAGTAAAGTAAAAGCCGGCATGCCGGATTTAAGCCGGTTGGATTCGGACCTGATTTTTATACATAAAGAGAACTTGCTGAATATCCGACGTTGCACGGGTCCTGTTCTCATGAAATATATTCAGCTTTCAACTGGCGGCAAATCGATATCAGCATTTGAAAATGGTCAAGCGGGTTTAAAGTCGAAAATATATCAATATCTAGTTCATAGCTCAATTAATTTCTGAGTTTTGTAAATCGTCTAACCCTAACATTATAAACCTTCAGATCAATTTTCTAATCAAAAGGTGTGGACCCAAAGTACTTTAAAAGTAGTTCAGCCGGATAATTCGAAGCCGACAAGGTGGTTTTTGTACCCTTGCAGAGGGCATATTGACCACCACATAAAGAATATATATTCTTGATCAGCATGACGAGCTGAGTCGATATAGCCATGTCCGTTTGTCCGTCTGCGATTTCCTCCGTCAGTTTAAAAGCTATCGCGACCAAACTTTGCACGAAGTCTTGTAGTACAAATACGCTGCACAAGTATGGAAACCGGCCGGATCGGATGACTATAGCATATAGCTGCCATTGGAATGATCGGTCGAGAAAGTAGTTTTAATGAGAAAAACTTTTAGTTTTCAAAGAAAACGCCCCCAAACTTTGTATTTTTTGGCTTGTTATGCTTTCCCGTGATTCCACTAAGTTTTAGCTGTCATACAAAAATATAGTCAGAAATGTAGTTTTAGTGAGAAAAACTTGTTTGTTTTCAGTGAAAATGTCCTTCAAATTAGTTAGAAAAACGTGCTGCAAGTGAATACAAACTTCGGCCGAGCCGAACTTCATGGTAAATAACATCAGAGATATAGTTTTGAACCACTTTTGAGCTGGTTTGAAACCGGTTATGAACCAGTAAACTGTTGAACTCCATAGTATCCACCTACTGAACAAAATTCTCAGTTCTCAGCTTCATTTACTTCAGAGATATGTCTCTGAACCACTTTAAAAACACTTTCGCACCGCTTAAAAGACTTGACACATAATCTTTAATTCGTTCTTCATCGACATGACAATATTGTGATGTTTCGAGAGGATTAAACACACTTTCTCTTTTATATTTATGTATAGAATTATAGATTAAGAGATGGATATGAGATGGTCCTTGAAGTGAAAGCTTTTAAAATATAAATAAAAAATATCGGCCGTCTGCTATTTACCATACCGTTATCAATGAGTATTAAGTAGATGTCATTTTTAACTAAGCTTGAGCCAGGAAAATAACAACTGAATATTACAGATCAGTCTCAGGAAGGGCGACCCAAAACTGGTGTGTCTTTCTGAGAGAGATGATTTACTCTCCTCTTCTATAACAGAAATCATTGTTTTTGATGCCAAGCCTCGGTGTGTAAGGAAATGTTCTCTCTGAAGAAGTAGCTCCCTAGATTTATTAAGATTGAGAATGACCTATTAAAGATACTTCACATGTGTGAATCATTTGCCATTTAGTAAATTTATTTAAGTAGAGGAGATGTATTGACTATGTATTAATTCAGCGGATATTTTCACCAACTCCGCTCAGCCGTTTTTCCGTTACTCTCAAGTTGTGCTCTCTCACTGGCCTCTTTCATTTTCTACATTACTAATAGGACAGCTTCTATCATTTCAATACTTTAATATTTCCTTTTCCACTTTTCGAGTAGAGAGAGCAGCTCGCTTCATTTGGGTGTAGCGAACCAGAGCCTGACAGAAAATTCTAATAATTTTTGCGCACTCCAGGCACAAACCGAATCCATCATAAATCTCGGCCCAGCTCGATGACAATGCATCATCCGTGTGCAAACAAACTGCTAAATCTCTTATAATATCCTTTTTGTCCAGGATGCGCCATATGCGTGTGTGTAGGCTAAGGGGAAAAAGAGAAGTTGCTGTATGTATGTGTGTGTATCTGTGTGCAACCGAATTCGAGGCTTTAAACATGAAATTAAATTCCAGCAGCTTTTAGTCGAAATGAAAAATGCTTAAAGGGCACAAAAAGAAATGGCAAACGTTCTGCTGCCTTCTGCTGTATCTACAAGATACAATAACTTGGGCCACTAGAGCCTGCTTGAAAAGTAGCCGAAAAGTACCGACAAAGTATTAGCAAACAAGAGGCCAAAAGGAGAGCGCATAAAACAAATGAAACTCTTGTAGCAGCAGCAGCAGCAGGAGCAGCAGCACCAAGTCGGGCAAAGCACAAGAAGAAAATTTCAAGGAAAATATTAAGACAACAAAAGCAAAAAGAAAGAACAACAAAATTGTTGCTCAAGCCCGACTGAAGTATACGCTTTACCTGTGAAAGCTGCCAAGAAATAGAAATTTAGGTATTTGTACGGAAACCACAACAAAAAACTACTTTTATTTTTGCCAGCCTAAGTCCCATGTTGCTATGGCTTTTCAATTGGACACAATTTGTGTCAAGTTTTTCAAATAATAATTATAATAATAATATTTTTGCCAACTTTTTTCACAACTTTAATCTGATGGACTATACCAAGAGGTATGCACCATTTCTGCTTTCGCAGACGTCTTGCGATTTGGAGTTCGGTTCGGTTTAATATTTACGACTAAGATAAAAAAAATATTTGTTCTACATTTTTCCAGAGTTTAGTTCTATGAATCGAGCTGTATTCGTTCTCTATTTGGTTTTTAATGGTAATAGAAGTGAGGAAGAGCAAATGACCAGAAAGATAAAACAGGCTTTGAGAAAATAAAGTTGTATCATGTCTTAGTCAATACTTTTGTTGATTTTATACCAAAACCTGTTAAGACAATCTTGGTAGTTTAAGTAGGTAAAGCTCTTAGCCCAAGCTTTTGGTTCTTGTTGATTTGGAAATTTTGTTTATTACTTTGATAAGGTCATGAAACCGTATTTTGATTTTTGAATATGGTAACCCGATTTCAGAATAATTTATAATTTGATTGAGAAATCTGGAGTGGTACGTGGGCAGTTTACTTTCTTTTCACGTTCCGCAAAATTTACAAAATATATAATTATTCATATGAGCAAAGGAATTGCTCTAAAAAAGAACACTACAAACATTCTAAATTTAAAGTTTTTTGATTTTCGAAAGTATTATAAAGTCTAATTAGAAGCGAAATTTAAAAAAGCTAGAGGGATGAGCGTAGAAAAGTAACTTCTTCGTAGTATTCGCTCAAAAAATGAAACAGGTAAGCCGTTAATCGGATCGGACAGCTGCCAAAATATCAGAGCAGGCGAGCAACTGACGGCATCAATTTGTTGAGTACATTCTTTCTCAGCATGATTCTGAAAAACCGGATCAATTGCAAGCGCGGCGCGATGAACAAGTTGAATGTAGACCAGGCTTAGATCTGCCAAAACGCTTTTCATCCCATAGATCTTCTAAATGAGCCTTGGAAACATAAGCTCAAAAAAGGCTTTTGACTTACCAGAAATTCCTAGGGTGATTTTAAGCAATTTATCAAATTGAATATGAGCTAAGATTATGTTGAATATTAGATATATGAGTATCGCCCAGAAAAGACCAAACTATACAAAAATCGCCAAATTTGCAAGAACAATAATATATGAGATTTAATTATGATGAATTATATTATAAATAGACTGATGGTGTAAATCAAACGGTCTGTAGACAAGTAAATAATAGGTGCAGAAGGTTTAAAAAATCAGATTATTTGGAAGACACAACATTATTATTAT
>JAWNNO010003129.1:0-16041 GCA_035044985.1 Lordiphosa fenestrarum
TTATGCAAATTTATTCAAAATCAACTCAATTGATATATTTAGGAACTTTGCTTCATGCAAGATTAATTGATCTGTTCGCAGTATGTTATTAATTTTGCGATATTCCTGTTCTATGATTTAACGTGTAAAGAGCTTGTCCAGCGAATATCGTAAATATTTTAAATTTGCGCGCCAGATCGCTGACTAGTGTTATTTGACTTCTTTTGAGTGGGTGGCGAAAGCTTTTGAGAGAAACTATTAAACGGGGCTAAATTTCATATTTGCAAATGGCGAGTGTCATAGCAGCCTCTGTAAAAGTTTTACTAATTGTGGCATAGAAAAGCAAAGGTCTCTTTCTTTTTTGGCTTCTAAACCCATCTGACTTATTTTTCTAACCGTCTTTGAAAATTGCGAAGTGCAATAAATGAAAAAAAAAACTAAGAATTTAAAAGTGGAGTGAAAGCGCATCAGCATTGTTAATGCAATTAAATTGAATTTTTGTTGTTGTCAAGAGCTTGCTCAAAGACAGAATTTGGCTCTTAGTCTGCAGTGAATTTCTCGGCAAGACGGATCTCAAGTGCTTTGACCAGACGGCTTCAGCTTGGATCCTAATCTCTGCAGCCGGCAACCACTCAACTAAATCCACTCCAATTTTTATTTTTGTTATCCAAGTGGATGAGAAAAACAGGCCCAGCATCCTTCTGGACGCGGAAGAGAATGCCAAAAGTGTCACCAGTAGAAGAAGCGTGTGAAGTGCCACCCAAAGTGGGTTAGAGGTTGATCGACTTGGTGATCCCCCGAGAGTCTGCAGAAGATCTGTTTTCATCCCTTACAAGCGATCGGGAATAATAATGCTTAGTTAAGGGGCTTAAAATAATGGGGAAAATCTAGCATTTTTTTGATAATGCACTCTTGGCCACCATGGCAGTGAAACATTGAGACAGTCTCCAAGAATTACGGGACAGGTTGAATTGAAAAGAAGGTGGCAAAAAGTGAGTGAAAAGATTTTTTTTGAGCGTTTCTTTTTGTGTTGGCTTTTCAACTCCAAAGCCAAGTGTCATTTCTTTCCCAAACAGCATCATCCACAAGAGAGCGCTTTCTTCGATGGACTGCAATAAATAAGAGTGAGTGAAAACATCTAACAAATATATACTTCAAAAAGAATTTGAAAAACACCCATCCCATTTTAAAGTCTTCTTTGCTAATTCTTTTTGTGGTCACTCAAGTTTGACTGAGCGAATTTTGTCTCACTCAAGTGTAGTTTGCCATGGTAAAATTAATTCATAGCCAAAGAAAGATTTTTAAACAATATTGAAGTGCTTGAGTCAAACGAATTCCCGATTTTTTTCATTTTTTTGCTTTCATCCTGGATTTCCCCAAAGTTGAATATTATAATTTTTGCATGGGTTTATTTTAAGCTAGGATAAGTTTTAAAGCGAATGTTTATTTGTTCACGGTTTATTGCTCTTTTAACAGGACTTTATTGAATTTCTTTTTTGCCAAATTAAGTATTTGAATGCTTTGCTTTGCAAATGAAAATTTTAGATATTAATAAAACTTTTATAATGAACTAAAGCAACCCGTCTTGACTTCCGCTAACCATGCCCCGTGAGCTGTCCTAAAGATGAATACTGTGATTTGGTATAGGAGAGCCATGGAAGGGAGGGCGAAATGGGCCTCGAGAAGATCTGAGGATCCCAATAATCAGTGTCTTGGTATAATATGTTAGTGTGTGTGAGCAAAACCTAAACCCTTCTCTGTCGTTGTGTATGTGTCTCTAGTCCGGTTGATAGGAACATACATTTTGGCTTGTCCTCGATTCGCACGTTTACATACAACGAAGAAAACGTTAATAGGCCTCAATGTGAGGCAAGAGAAACAAAGAAATACCACCCATAGCCGACGAGCCGCAGCCGGGGATCAAAAGCGTGCGCTCTTGCTTGCCTACTTGACATCTAGCCTGAATAAATTATATTGGTAATCCGTTACAGATATAATTCTTATAATTACTTTCTTAATTTTTGGCGCCCAACATTGGGGCCATCTCTGTTTCAGTGTGGCTCACTCCCACATACATGATGACAAAAGTCTATATCTTAATTTCAAATCTTCCCGTCAGTTTGGTTAGGTATTGGGTTGGATACATTTGCAGTTTTGCTGCGTAGCAGCTAATATCGCTTTTGCCAGCCACGGTTGGTGTTTAATCATTCTGAACTCGAAATCATTCTGAGAGTTTTGTAGCATTACTGTCAAACGCTTCGGTAAAGCAGAGGATATTCTTCAAGGAGGAATCATTCTGACCACGATTGATAAGTGCTATTAAGACCCGAAATCTGTCTTTTATCTAATCTTCGCTTAACCAAAATTATTTGCATTTTTATACGCTTTGGATCCGCAAGGATTATACTTCAAGTAGTTCAACCTTGACCACGGATGAAGTGCAATAGTTTGGCTAACTTTTTCAAATTGAGAAATTCAGCGACTTACGTACAATCTCAAAGTGAATGCAGTTATATATTCTTTACGAAGAAATTAGCTGACCAAGGCCAAGCCACCCACCCAAAGCAGAAAAACTTTGTTGTACTCATAGAGTAAAAAGGGTATACTAAAGTCGTGCAAATGTATGTAACAGGCAGAAGGAAGCATCTCTGATATCATAAAGTATATATATTCTTCATCAGCATCAACAGCCGAGTCGATATAGACATGTCCGTCTGTCCGTCCGTCTGTATGAACACCTAGATCTCAGAGACTAGAAGAGCTAGAGCAAACAAATTTTAGATGTAAGCTAGTATTGTCTGCAGGCAGATCAAGTTTGTTTCAAATTTTGGCCACGCCCCCTCCCGCCCCCGCAATCAAAAATTTCAAATGAAAATGAATATCTCATACAATTTATAAGCTATCGATCTCAGATTTTGCAGTATAGTGCATGTGGCCAATATGTACAATCTCCATCTTGTCCATCTTGTAGTGTGGTCTGTATTGATCAGACCATTGGACAAACAGGAAGTCTACAGAATACCGCTCGTTTGGGGGGATCTCTACGGCTCCTAGCAGAACGCCAAAGTGATGTGGGTCTGGAAAGACAAGCGGAGCAGCCAAGTCTACGTAGTGAAGTAAGACAAGTGATATCAGATGCGGTAAATGCCATGCAGCAAAATGTAATAAGGCAGCTGTCTGAGCAAATGGCTCAAAATATCCAAGAAAATGTAGCAGCTTGCATGCATCCTTTAACTGCAAATGGTGCCAATAAGACTCCGTCGCAAGTCAGGCAGGACAACAGCTGTTCCACAATGAATAATTTGCTGGGTATAGATACCGGTCATCAGGGTCTTCTAACACCCCGAAGCCATGGTTCTGATTTGTTTAGTAGGCCTGACAAGGTCGGCCATATTATGAACAGTTGGAAGCTTCGATTCAGTGGGATGCAGGACTCACATAGTGTGGATAATTATACTCTGTACCGTTGGTACATAGAGTATTATAAGTTTGTGCAAAAGTATGTAACATTCAGAAGGAAGCATCTCCAACCCTATAAAGTATATATATTCTTGATCAGCATCAACAGCCGAGTCATGTCCGTCATGTCCGTCTGTCTGTCCGTATGAACGCACAGATCTCAGAGATGGTAAGAGATAGAGGTTTGACATGTATGGGACATATGCTTCTTATGTCTGCAGGTATATCAAGTTTAATTTCAATTTTGGCCACGCCCCCTCCCGCCCCCGCAATTTAGAAAAAACGTCATATCTCCCACAGTTTTGAAGATAGATGGCTTGTTTGGCCATATTTAGTTATCAGAATAACTTATCGGTTCGCCAAAACAATGTAGAAGATCGGATGAACGGTTTTCGAGTTATGATCAAAAGACTGTTCGCTGCTGCAGCGCAGTACCAGCGTTGCTTTCAGCTGCTACTGCATCATCAAAATGTATGCTGAGCGTATAATTATACTCTGTACCGTAGGTACACAGAGTATTATAAGTTTGTGCAAAAGTATGTAACATCGAGAAGGAATCATCTCCGACCCTATAAAGTATATACATATATTCTTGATCAGCATCAACAGCCGAGTCATGTCCGTCTGTCCGTCCGTCCGTCCGTCCGTCTGTCTGTCCGTATGAACGCACAGATCTCAGAGATGGTAAGAGATAGAGGTTTGACATGTATGGGACATATGCTTCTTATGTCTGCAGGCAGATCAAGTTTATTTTCAATTTTGGCCACGCCCCCTCCCGCACCCGCTTGGCCGGCTTTCTTTCTTGTTTTCTTGGTACAGAGAATGTTATAGTCGGGCTTGACCGACTTTCTTAATTGTTTTATCTACAGAGTTGAGGCATTGACGCATCAAACTTTAGAAGGGAATTTTGAAGTTTTATGTGGTAATGCCAGCCTTCTATTTGATGGGAAGGCTAGGGATTTCTTTTGGCGATTTCATAAAATGGCCAGAATAGTAAAGCGGACAGATTTATGTGCTGCATTGAGAAAGCAGTTTAGAGACACTCGGACGGATGTAGACATTAGAGAGAAGATACGTGATCGGAAACAAAGAGAAAAAGTAACTTATGATTCCTTTTACGATGCGGTCGTAATCAAATCTGTCAAAACTGATCAGACGACTGCAAGTACGGCAGATGGCAGCGAGCAAGAGGTGGTAGAATGAGGACTCAAATTTCATATAAAAACGAGACAAAAGTTATCGATTTGTTTTTGGTTCCTTCGCTCAGTCAGGATTTATATATTTATTTATATATTTATATTTATATATTCGTAGTATTAGCGTTTGAGAGTAGCTAATTAGATTGATTCGATTTCCAGCATTCTGATTTCTACATAATATTTTCAAATTTAACAACAATGTTTGCAAAAGTTACTTTGTTGAATAAATAAATAGAAAAAGGGGAAATAAGGACGCAAATTTTATTTCGGAACTTTGAAGCCTTTGCGGAACCATTTAGACTTAATATATCGAATTTTGGTTTTCCGTTACGACAACAAAAAAATATTGCCAATTTTTTGAGCTTTGAGCACCAGAACATTTTCAATTTTGAAATTCCCATATGTTTCGAAAAGGGGAAATGGGGAGGGAAATTTTATTTCGGAACCTTGAAGACTTTGTGGCACTATTTAGACTTAATATATCAAATTTTGGTTTTCCGTTACGGCAACAAAAAAAAATTGAAAATTTGTTGAGTTTTGAGCACCAGAACATTTCCAATTTTGAAATTCCCATATGATTGATGTTCAGTCTAAGGTACATAGTAGAGCCCTGCATGAGTGGAATCAAAGTGCCCTTTGATTCATGTTTAAAAAAAAAGGTTCAAGTAAATCAAGTCTGAAAATATTTTGATTCGAGTTAGTCAGCTCAAATTTATAATGACTCCAAACAGATCAAGCTCCAAACAGATCAAGCTCCAAATAGATCAAGCTCCAATCTGTGCTCCAGTGGTTCATTAGATCATATCAAGTCAAAAATTAAGTCAACACAAAAAAATGTTGTTACCATATTTCCCAACTGCGCAATTCGCTATACTTCGCTACATCCTCGAAGAACGCTGCTTCATGGTCGAGCTTAGATACGAGTTAAATATATATGCTTCCAAGGAAGTTTAATTGGCCAAGTTATGTAGAAACTGCACACCGCCGACTTGCTGGTTTCAGACCCCTAAAACACCTCCACTTATGCTCCTGATACAGCCTTCTTGGCTTCCAGTCGATGCGTAACTACCCCATACCTAACTCCCCCATGTATAAAAACCTTGACAGCAGATATAAAGAACACTGCAGCACTTTCTGCAGCCAAAAAAGTTTGCGACCTTCCCTTACTTCTTCCGCGCTTTTGGCAAATCTTGAGTTCTCCTGAAATAAACTACCTTTTGATGCTTTCTGAGATTGTCTCTGAAGACTCGGTGGAATTCAATGTTTTCCTTAATTCAAAAATAGTCATCATCGAATTCCACCGAGTCTTCAGAGACAATCTCAGAAAGCATCAAAAGGTAGTTTATTTCAGGAGAACTCAAGATTTGCCAAAAGCGCGGAAGAAGTAAGGGAAGGTCGCAAACTTTTTTGGCTGCAGAAAGTGCTGCAGTGTTCTTTATATCTGCTGTCAAGGTTTTTATACATGGGGGAGTTAGGTATGGGGTAGTTACGCATCGACTGGAAGCCAAGAAGGCTGTATCAGGAGCATAAGTGGAGGTGTTTTAGGGGTCTGAAACCAGCAAGTCGGCGGTGTGCAGTTTCTACATAACTTGGCCAATTAAACTTCCTTGGAAGCATATGTATATATTTAACTCGTATCTAAGCTCGACCATGAAGCAGCGTTCTTCGAGGATGTAGCGAAGTATAGCGAATTGCGCAGTTGGGAAATATGGTAACAACATTTTTTTGTGTTGACTTAATTTTTGACTTGATATGATCTAATGAACCACTGGAGCACAGATTGGAGCTTGATCTATTTGGAGCTTGATCTGTTTGGAGCTTGATCTGTTTGGAGTCATTATAAATTTGAGCTGACTAACTCGAATCAAAATATTTTCAGACTTGATTTACTTGAACCTTTTTTTTTAAACATGAATCAAAGGGCACTTTGATTCCACTCATGCAGGGCTCTACTATGTACCTTAGACTGAACATCAATCATATGGGAATTTCAAAATTGGAAATGTTCTGGTGCTCAAAACTCAACAAATTTTCAATTTTTTTTTGTTGCCGTAACGGAAAACCAAAATTTGATATATTAAGTCTAAATAGTGCCACAAAGTCTTCAAGGTTCCGAAATAAAATTTCCCTCCCCATTTCCCCTTTTCGAAACATATGGGAAATTCAAAATTGAAAATGTTCTGGTGCTCAAAGCTCAAAAAATTGGCAATATTTTTTTGTTGTCGTAACGGAAAACCAAAATTCGATATATTAAGTCTAAATGGTTCCGCAAAGGCTTCAAAGTTCCGAAATAAAATTTGCGTCCTTATTTCCCCTTTTTCTATTTATTTATTCAACAAAGTAACTTTTGCAAACATTGTTGTTAAATTTGAAAATATTATGTAGAAATCAGAATGCTGGAAATCGAATCAATCTAATTTGCTACTCTCAAACGCTAATACTACGAATATATAAATATAAATATATAAATAAATATATAAATCCTGACTGAGCGAAGGAACCAAAAACAAATCGATAACTTTTGTCTCGTTTTTATATGAAATTTGAGTCCTCATTCTACCACCTCTTGCTCGCTGCCATCTGCCGTACTTGCAGTCGTCTGATCAGTTTTGACAGATTTGATTACGACCGCATCGTAAAAGGAATCATAAGTTACTTTTTCTCTTTGTTTCCGATCACGTATCTTCTCTCTAATGTCTACATCCGTCCGAGTGTCTCTAAACTGCTTTCTCAATGCAGCACATAAATCTGTCCGCTTTACTATTCTGGCCATTTTATGAAATCGCCAAAAGAAATCCCTAGCCTTCCCATCAAATAGAAGGCTGGCATTACCACATAAAACTTCAAAATTCCCTTCTAAAGTTTGATGCGTCAATGCCTCAACTCTGTAGATAAAACAATTAAGAAAGTCGGTCAAGCCCGACTATAACATTCTCTGTACCAAGAAAACAAGAAAGAAAGCCGGCCAAGCGGGTGCGGGAGGGGGCGTGGCCAAAATTGAAAATAAACTTGATCTGCCTGCAGACATAAGAAGCATATGTCCCATACATGTCAAACCTCTATCTCTTACCATCTCTGAGATCTGTGCGTTCATACGGACAGACAGACGGACGGACGGACGGACGGACAGACGGACATGACTCGGCTGTTGATGCTGATCAAGAATATATGTATATACTTTATAGGGTCGGAGATGATTCCTTCTCGATGTTACATACTTTTGCACAAACTTATAATACTCTGTGTACCTACGGTACAGAGTATAATTATACGCTCAGCATACATTTTGATGATGCAGTAGCAGCTGAAAGCAACGCTGGTACTGCGCTGCAGCAGCGAACAGTCTTTTGATCATAACTCGAAAACCGTTCATCCGATCTTCTACATTGTTTTGGCGAACCGATAAGTTATTCTGATAACTAAATATGGCCAAACAAGCCATCTATCTTCAAAACTGTGGGAGATATGACGTTTTTTCTAAATTGCGGGGGCGGGAGGGGGCGTGGCCAAAATTGAAATTAAACTTGATCTACCTGCAGACATAAGAAGCATATGTCCCATACATGTCAAACCTCTATCTCTTACCATCTCTGAGATCTGTGCGTTCATACGGACAGACAGACGGACATGACGGACATGACTCGGCTGTTGATGCTGATCAAGAATATATATACTTTATAGGGTTGGAGATGCTTCCTTCTGAATGTTACATACTTTTGCACAAACTTATAATACTCTATGTACCAACGGTACAGAGTATAATTATCCACACTATGTGAGTCCTGCATCCCACTGAATCGAAGCTTCCAACTGTTCATAATATGGCCGACCTTGTCAGGCCTACTAAACAAATCAGAACCATGGCTTCGGGGTGTTAGAAGACCCTGATGACCGGTATCTATACCCAGCAAATTATTCATTGTGGAACAGCTGTTGTCCTGCCTGACTTGCGACGGAGTCTTATTGGCACCATTTGCAGTTAAAGGATGCATGCAAGCTGCTACATTTTCTTGGATATTTTGAGCCATTTGCTCAGACAGCTGCCTTATTACATTTTGCTGCATGGCATTTACCGCATCTGATATCACTTGTCTTACTTCACTACGTAGACTTGGCTGCTCCGCTTGTCTTTCCAGACCCACATCACTTTGGCGTTCTGCTAGGAGCCGTAGAGATCCCCCCAAACGAGCGGTATTCTGTAGACTTCCTGTTTGTCCAATGGTCTGATCAATACAGACCACACTACAAGATGGACAAGATGGAGATTGTACATATTGGCCACATGCACTATACTGCAAAATCTGAGATCGATAGCTTATAAATTGTATGAGATATTCATTTTCATTTGAAATTTTTGATTGCGGGGGCGGGAGGGGGCGTGGCCAAAATTTGAAACAAACTTGATCTGCCTGCAGACAATACTAGCTTACATCTAAAATTTGTTTGCTCTAGCTCTTCTAGTCTCTGAGATCTAGGTGTTCATACAGACGGACGGACAGACGGACATGTCTATATCGACTCGGCTGTTGATGCTGATGAAGAATATATATACTTTATGATATCAGAGATGCTTCCTTCTGCCTGTTACATACATTTGCACGACTTTAGTATACCCTTTTTACTCTATGAGTACAACAAAGTTTTTCTGCTTTGGGTGGGTGGCTTGGCCTTGGTCAGCTAATTTCTTCGTAAAGAATATATAACTGCATTCACTTTGAGATTGTACGTAAGTCGCTGAATTTCTCAATTTGAAAAAGTTAGCCAAACTATTGCACTTCATCCGTGGTCAAGGTTGAACTACTTGAAGTATAATCCTTGCGGATCCAAAGCGTATAAAAATGCAAATAATTTTGGTTAAGCGAAGATTAGATAAAAGACAGATTTCGGGTCTTAATAGCACTTATCAATCGTGGTCAGAATGATTCCTCCTTGAAGAATATCCTCTGCTTTACCGAAGCGTTTGACAGTAATGCTACAAAACTCTCAGAATGATTTCGAGTTCAGAATGATTAAACACCAACCGTGGCTGGCAAAAGCGATATTAGCTGCTACGCAGCAAAACTGCAAATGTATCCAACCCAATACCTAACCAAACTGACGGGAAGATTTGAAATTAAGATATAGACTTTTGTCATCATGTATGTGGGAGTGAGCCACACTGAAACAGAGATGGCCCCAATGTTGGGCGCCAAAAATTAAGAAAGTAATTATAAGAATTATATCTGTAACGGATTACCAATATAATTTATTCAGGCTAGATGTCAAGTAGGCAAGCAAGAGCGCACGCTTTTGATCCCCGGCTGCGGCTCGTCGGCTATGGGTGGTATTTCTTTGTTTCTCTTGCCTCACATTGAGGCCTATTAACGTTTTCTTCGTTGTATGTAAACGTGCGAATCGAGGACAAGCCAAAATGTATGTTCCTATCAACCGGACTAGAGACACATACACAACGACAGAGAAGGGTTTAGGTTTTGCTCACACACACTAACATATTATACCAAGACACTGATTATTGGGATCCTCAGATCTTCTCGAGGCCCATTTCGCCCTCCCTTCCATGGCTCTCCTATACCAAATCACAGTATTCATCTTTAGGACAGCTCACGGGGCATGGTTAGCGGAAGTCAAGACGGGTTGCTTTAGTTCATTATAAAAGTTTTATTAATATCTAAAATTTTCATTTGCAAAGCAAAGCATTCAAATACTTAATTTGGCAAAAAAGAAATTCAATAAAGTCCTGTTAAAAGAGCAATAAACCGTGAACAAATAAACATTCGCTTTAAAACTTATCCTAGCTTAAAATAAACCCATGCAAAAATTATAATATTCAACTTTGGGGAAATCCAGGATGAAAGCAAAAAAATGAAAAAAATCGGGAATTCGTTTGACTCAAGCACTTCAATATTGTTTAAAAATCTTTCTTTGGCTATGAATTAATTTTACCATGGCAAACTACACTTGAGTGAGACAAAATTCGCTCAGTCAAACTTGAGTGACCACAAAAAGAATTAGCAAAGAAGACTTTAAAATGGGATGGGTGTTTTTCAAATTCTTTTTGAAGTATATATTTGTTAGATGTTTTCACTCACTCTTATTTATTGCAGTCCATCGAAGAAAGCGCTCTCTTGTGGATGATGCTGTTTGGGAAAGAAATGACACTTGGCTTTGGAGTTGAAAAGCCAACACAAAAAGAAACGCTCAAAAAAAATCTTTTCACTCACTTTTTGCCACCTTCTTTTCAATTCAACCTGTCCCGTAATTCTTGGAGACTGTCTCAATGTTTCACTGCCATGGTGGCCAAGAGTGCATTATCAAAAAAATGCTAGATTTTCCCCATTATTTTAAGCCCCTTAACTAAGCATTATTATTCCCGATCGCTTGTAAGGGATGAAAACAGATCTTCTGCAGACTCTCGGGGGATCACCAAGTCGATCAACCTCTAACCCACTTTGGGTGGCACTTCACACGCTTCTTCTACTGGTGACACTTTTGGCATTCTCTTCCGCGTCCAGAAGGATGCTGGGCCTGTTTTTCTCATCCACTTGGATAACAAAAATAAAAATTGGAGTGGATTTAGTTGAGTGGTTGCCGGCTGCAGAGATTAGGATCCAAGCTGAAGCCGTCTGGTCAAAGCACTTGAGATCCGTCTTGCCGAGAAATTCACTGCAGACTAAGAGCCAAATTCTGTCTTTGAGCAAGCTCTTGACAACAACAAAAATTCAATTTAATTGCATTAACAATGCTGATGCGCTTTCACTCCACTTTTAAATTCTTAGTTTTTTTTTTCATTTATTGCACTTCGCAATTTTCAAAGACGGTTAGAAAAATAAGTCAGATGGGTTTAGAAGCCAAAAAAGAAAGAGACCTTTGCTTTTCTATGCCACAATTAGTAAAACTTTTACAGAGGCTGCTATGACACTCGCCATTTGCAAATATGAAATTTAGCCCTGTTTAATAGTTTCTCTCAAAAGCTTTCGCCACCCACTCAAAGAAGTCAAATAACACTAGTCAGCGATCTGGCGCGCAAATTTAAAATATTTACGATATTCGCTGGCACAAGCTCTTTACACGTTAAATTATAGAACAGGAATATCGCAAAATTAATAACATACTGCGAACAGATCAATTAATCTTGCATGAAGCAAAGTTCCTAAATATATCAATTGAGTTGATTTTGAATAAATTTGCATAATTAGGCAATACAAAATTTGGAGAGCTAGTTTTAAGTCTCGTTTGACATGTAATTGTTCTATATATTTGTTTGCCCCCAAGTTGTTTGGATGAGAATTATCCCCTACAGTATATGTTAGCTTTAAATAGTAACAGAAAGTTGTAAAGATTTAGTATAAGGGCTACTGAATCAATTAAACCAATGATCTAAAAAAAAACCCCAATGAAGATTAAAACACACAAAAATATGACACTTACACATCCATTTAAAAAGATAAGTTGATCAGCTCGAGGCAGACCAAGTTGACTATGTTACGTTGATTAAAGTACCACTCTAAAATTGTGCAGGCCCCTGGTAACATCTTAAATTAAAAACATTACAAAAAGATAGGTAATTGTTTAGTAGAGCTACCACGAACCGCGAATTTACAAGAATTATGACGTCTTCAGATCGCGGGGGACTCCCGCGGTTCAATGGTAAAAATTATTTGAAAGTTGCATTTTTATACCCGTTACTCGTAGAGTAAAAAGGGTATACTAAAGTCGTGCAAATGTATGTAACAGGCAGAAGGAAGCATCTCCGATATCATAAAGTATATATCCGTCCGTCCGTCCGTCTGTATGAACACCTAGATCTCAGAGACTAGAAGAGCTAGAGCAACCAAATTTTATACGTAAGCTAGTATTGTCTGTAGGCAGATCAAGTTTGTTTCAAATTTTGGCCACGCCCCCTCCCGCCCCCGCAATAAAAAATATTGAATAACTCCCACAATTTTTAAGATATCGAGCTCAGATTTTGCAGTGTAGTCTATGTGGCCAATATCTACAATCTCACAAATTTTCAAAAGGATCGGATAATAAATGGCCGAGTTAAAAAAATGTTGCATACTTATCCGAGCTGAGCTGAGTAACGGGTATTTCGAAGTCGGGCAGGGCCGACTTCAACTTACGCTCTCGTTTTGTTTAAAAAACATTGTTTTTTGCCTTAACTGTCATTTATAAATTGAAAAATTTGTTTCTGGTAAGCAAAATATTCGTTGTAAACTCTGACCACCAATCAAATCGACGAAAAATGAGTTGCCCAAGCTGCGTAAATACGGTAATGAAGTTTTTCGCTAAGTCGGAAGAGGTGATAATGCAATTTGTGGAAGATCACGGCTGCATTTTAAAGTCAAAAACGTGTCCAAATTGTGGTTCAAAGTGCACGGTAGCGAATGGACGTTTCCGGTGTAGGAAAATATTGACCGTCCAGAAAGGAGCTCATAAGAAGAAGCTAAAAATGAAGTGCGAGTTTTTTGAAAGTGTCCGGAAAAACACATTCTTTGCTGAGTCCTCACTCAGCAAAGAATAGAGCAAAGTTTGTTGTTTGGGACACTGTAAGAGGAGCTGGTGAGACATGCGGTCACAGCTTCCAAAATTTGGAAGGAAACAAGAAAGAAAGTCGGTCAAGCCCGACTATAACATACTCTGTACCAAGAAATTTTGTCTTTTGATCATAACTCGAAAACCGTTCATCCGATCTTCTTCATTCCTTTGGCGGATCGATAAGTTATTCTATTAACTAAATATGTCCAGAAAGAACAAGCCATCTATCTTCAAAACTGTGGGAGATATGACGTTTTTTCTAGATTGCGGGGGCGGGAGGGGGCGTGGCCAACATTGAAAATAAACTTGATCTGCCTGCAGATATAAGAAGCATATGTCCCATACACGTCAAACCTCTATCTCTTACCATCTCTGAGATCTGTGCGCTCATACGGACAGACAGACAGTCGGACAGACGGACAGACGGACATGGCTATATCGACTCGGCTGTTGATGCTGATCAAGAATATATATACTTTATGGGGTCGGAGATGCTTCCTTCTGGATGTTACATACTTTTGCACAAACTTATAATACTCTATGTATCTACGGTACAGAGTATAAAAAGAGCATTACATAGGATACCTGGCGAAGTTTCAGTTTTTCAAAAAATTCCCGGATCACTCCCAGAGAATCCACCAACTATTTTTGGAAATCGGGAAGCTTTACAACCCAAATCCTTGGAAAATAATTAATAATGTGGACTTTTCGCGAGCGTAAGTCATTTTAATAGTCATGAATGCGCCGCAGGGAACTTCTTTTTAAAAAGAAGTTCCCTACAGCGCATTCATGACTATTAAAAAAACAAATCGCGCGCGAAAAGTCCACATTATTAATTATTTTCCAAGGATTTGGGTTGTAAAGCTTCCCGATTTCCAAAAATAGTTGGTGGATTCTCTGGGAGTGATCCGGGAATTTTTTGAAAAACTGAAACTTCGCCAGGTATCCTATGTAATGCTCTTTTTATACTCTGTACCGTAGATACATAGAGTATTATAAGTTTGTGCAAAAGTATGTAACATCCAGAAGGAAGCATCTCCGACCCCATAAAGTATATATATTCTTGATCAGCATCAACAGCCGAGTCGATATAGCCATGTCCGTCTGTCCGTCTGTCCGACTGTCTGTCTGTCCGTATGAGCGCACAGATCTCAGAGATGGTAAGAGATAGAGGTTTGACGTGTATGGGACATATGCTTCTTATATCTGCAGGCAGATCAAGTTTATTTTCAATGTTGGCCACGCCCCCTCCCGCCCCCGCAATCTAGAAAAAACGTCATATCTCCCACAGTTTTGAAGATAGATGGCTTGTTCTTTCTGGACATATTTAGTTAATAGAATAACTTATCGATCCGCCAAAGGAATGAAGAAGATCGGATGAACGGTTTTCGAGTTATGATCAAAAGACAAAATTTCTTGGTACAGAGTATGTTATAGTCGGGCTTGACCGACTTTCTTTCTTGTTTCCTTCCAAATTTTGGAAGCTGTGACCGCATGTCTCACCAGCTCCTCTTACAGTGTCCCAAACAACAAACTTTGCTCTATTCTTTGCTGAGTGAGGACTCAGCAAAGAATGTGTTTTTCCGGACACTTTCAAAAAACTCGCACTTCATTTTTAGCTTCTTCTTATGAGCTCCTTTCTGGACGGTCAATATTTTCCTACACCGGAAACGTCCATTCGCTACCGTGCACTTTGAACCACAATTTGGACACGTTTTTGACTTTAAAATGCAGCCGTGATCTTCCACAAATTGCATTATCACCTCTTCCGACTTAGCGAAAAACTTCATTACCGTATTTACGCAGCTTGGGCAACTCATTTTTCGTCGATTTGATTGGTGGTCAGAGTTTACAACGAATATTTTGCTTACCAGAAACAAATTTTTCAATTTATAAATGACAGTTAAGGCAAAAAACAATGTTTTTTAAACAAAACGAGAGCGTAAGTTGAAGTCGGCCCTGCCCGACTTCGAAATACCCGTTACTCAGCTCAGCTCGGATAAGTATGCAACATTTTTTTAACTCGGCCATTTATTATCCGATCCTTTTGAAAATTTGTGAGATTGTAGATATTGGCCACATAGACTACACTGCAAAATCTGAGCTCGATATCTTAAAAATTGTGGGAGTTATTCAATATTTTTTATTGCGGGGGCGGGAGGGGGCGTGGCCAAAATTTGAAACAAACTTGATCTGCCTACAGACAATACTAGCTTACGTATAAAATTTGGTTGCTCTAGCTCTTCTAGTCTCTGAGATCTAGGTGTTCATACAGACGGACGGACGGACGGATATATACTTTATGATATCGGAGATGCTTCCTTCTGCCTGTTACATACATTTGCACGACTTTAGTATACCCTTTTTACTCTACGAGTAACGGGTATAAAAATGCAACTTTCAAATAATTTTTACCATTGAACCGCGGGAGTCCCCCGCGATCTGAAGACGTCATAATTCTTGTAAATTCGCGGTTCGTGGTAGCTCTACTAAACAATTACCTATCTTTTTGTAATGTTTTTAATTTAAGATGTTACCAGGGGCCTGCACAATTTTAGAGTGGTACTTTAATCAACGTAACATAGTCAACTTGGTCTGCCTCGAGCTGATCAACTTATCTTTTTAAATGGATGTGTAAGTGTCATATTTTTGTGTGTTTTAATCTTCATTGGGGTTTTTTTTAGATCATTGGTTTAATTGATTCAGTAGCCCTTATACTAAATCTTTACAACTTTCTGTTACTATTTAAAGCTAACATATACTGTAGGGGATAATTCTCATCCAAACAACTTGGGGGCAAACAAATATATAGAACAATTACATGTCAAACGAGACTTAAAACTAGCTCTCCAAATTTTGTATTGCCTAA